>JAPDNY010000011.1:103343832-103364117 GCA_029375565.1 Gekko gecko
CAGAAGGTCCCTGGTTCAATCCCCAGCAGCATCTCCAGCTGAAAGGACCAGGCAGGAGGTGATGGGAAGGACCTCAGCCTGAGACCCTGGAGAGCTGTAAAGAGGGGCCGTGGCTCAGTGGTAGAGCCTCTGCTTGGCATGCAGAAGGTCCCAGGTTCAGTCCCCAGCAGCATCTCCAGCTGAAAGGACCAGGTGGGAGGTGATGGGAAGGACCTCCGCCTGAGACCCTGGAGAGCTGTAAAGAGGGGCCGTGGCTCAGTGGTAGAGCCTCTGCTTGGCATGCAGAAGGTCCCAGGTTCAATCCCCAGCAGCATCTCCAGCTGAAAGGACCAGGTGGGAGGTGATGGGAAAGACCTCCGCCTGAGACCCCGGAGAGCTGTAAAGAGGGGCCGTGGCTCAGTGGTAGAGCCTCTGCTTGGCATGCAGGAGGTCCCAGGTTCAATCCCCAGCAGCATCTCCAGCTGAAAGGACCAGGCAGGAGGTGATGGGAAGGACCTCAGCCTGAGACCCTGGAGAGCTGTAAAGGGGCTGTGGCTCAGTGGTAGAGCCTCTGCTTGGCATGCAGGAGGTCCCAGGTTCAGTCCCCAGCAGCATCTCCAGCTGAAAGGACCAGGCAGGAGGGGATGGGAAGGACCTCAGCCTGAGACCCTGGAGAGCAGCTGGCAGCCGGAGTAGACAAGACTGATCCTGATGGACTGAGGGTCTGACTCAGTAGAAGGCAGCTTCGTATATGACCACGATGGTCTCACCTATTTCCACCAGACCACAGTAAAGAAAAACACGAACTGCACAGTCCTTTGCAAGCTAGAACATGCCAGAGAAATAATAAAGTGCTGTTTCTTGCACGCTTCACTTCCCTTCGGTTCTTCTGTCGCTCTGCCCAGTAATTTCCTTTCATTCCAAAATATCCCTTTGATTGCTGTATCCGATTACTAAGTGCCCAGCAATTTTAACTGTGGGGTGTTCCATTGTTTCCCTGCTGGAACCTTTGAAGGACTAAGTGGTATGCTACAGACCAGTGGGAGACGCAAGCAGATAGAGAGGCTACACATTTGGCAAAATCATAAGAACATGAGAGAAGCCGTGTTGGATCAGGCCAGTGGCCCATCCAGTCCAACACTCTGGGTCACACAGTGGCCAAAACCCAGGGGCCATCCGGAGGTCCACCAGCAGGGCCAGAACTCCAGAAGGCCCCTCACTGTTGCCCCCCAAGCACAAGTCTCCAGAGCATCACTGCCCCAAACATAAGAACATAAAATGAGCCATGTTGGATTAGGCCAATGGCCCTTCCAGTCTAACACTCTGTGTCATGCAGTGGCCAAAACCCAGGTGCTGTCAGGAGGTCCACCAGCCGGGCCAGAACTCCAGAAGGCCTCCCACTGTTGCTCCCCAAGCACCAAGAAGACAGAGCATCACTGACCCCAGACATAGTGCTCCATCTACATCTTGTGGCTAATTCCACTCAATGGCCTCTGCTCCATGTAAGAACACAAGAGAAGCTATCTTGGATCAGGCCAATGGCCCATTCAGTCCAACACTCTGTGTCACACAATGACCAAACCCAGGTAACATCAGGAAGTCCACCAGTGGGGCCAGAACTCCAGAAGCCCTCCCACTGTAGACCCCAAGCACCAAGAATACATAGCATCAATTCTTCAGGTACAGTGTTCCATCTTTGCCTTGTGGCTAATAGCCATGGATGGACCTCTGCTCCATGTGTTTATCCATGAGAACATAAGAGAAGCCATGTTGGATCAGGCCAATGGCCCATCCAGTCCAACACTCTGTGCCACACAGTGGCCAAAATTCAGGTGCCATTGGGAGGTCCACCAGCAGGGCCAGAACTCCAGAAGCCCTCCTGCTATTGTCCACCCAAGCACCAAGAATACAGAGCATCACTGCCCCAGACATAAGAACATGAGAGAAGCCATGTTAGAACGGGCCAATGGCCTATCCAGTCCAACACTCTCTGTCACAGAGTGGCCAAAAAATACCAGGTGCCATCAGGAGGTGTACCAGCAGGGCCTGAACTCCAGAAGCCCTCCCACTATTGCCCCCCCCCAAGCACCAAGAAGACAGAGCATCACTGCCCCACACAGAGTGTTCCACCTAGACCTTGTGGCTAATAGCCACTGATGGACCTCTGCTCCATATGATAGAGTTGTCCCTTGACTGGCCTCTTTTAGACTACAGGTGGGGAGATTGTACTTTGGAATGTTCTATGTATAAAAAAACATACCATCTGGCATGTAGAAAACTAATATATTGGTGGTGGGGAGTTTAGTTGCACTCATTTTCTCACTTTTAATTTTTGGAAATACTCAGCCATGCAATCCCCCTTTTGTAGAAAAAGGCCAGCAGGAACTCATTAGCATAATAGGCCACACCCCTGACAGGACAGCTCATTAGCATAATGGGCCACACCCCCATGTTACCAGAAGTGTGGTCATCCAGCCACACCCACCTTTTGCTTCTTATTCTGTTTACCTCGTTTGTTGTCCAAACCCCAGGGCTTTTTTTGGAGCAGGAACTCCTTTGCATGTCAGGCCACACACCCCTCATGTAGCCAATCCGAATGAGTTTCTGCTGTTGGGTGTGGCCTATTATGCTAATGAGTTCCTGTTGGGCGTGGCCAACTCGGGAGCCAGACGGAACTCCGTTCCTGTGCGTCCCTGCCCAAAAATAGCCCCGGTAATGCCCACCTCCCTATTTGTCTTGTTTTCCAATATGCTGCCCCCTACAGGAGTTTCTTCTCTTATACACTTGGTACTGCATATTCTGAAAATATCGAATTTAATTTCATTTGTGCTCCCTTGGCAACACCTTGGATTTTCCTCTTGATGAGAAAACCCTCAGCATTTGCTTTTAATTTCACTTAAGTGAAATTTTTTTTAAGCCAACTCTTCCCTACAACGGAAAGCGTTTTTTGAAAGAAATCTTTAATCTTCAGAAGGATTCTAATGAGAATGGCGTCAATTCCAAGATACCAGGGGGGAAAGCCCACTTTATTAAATCACCCTCGTCTCCTTCCTTCAGTCCTAATCAATTTAGCTCGTTCAATCACTTCGACAGCACGTCGTCTTTCCATCAGTCATCCTTTATCTCCGGCACGAAGAGCAATTTCTATCTCGCTGCCAGCTCCTGCCATAAACATTAATATGTTTAGAATTCAGCCCCACGCTGTAAATCTCACACAATCCTTTATGTACCTTCTGGGGGTGGGGGAGAGTGAAAAATTTTAAGGAATCCCCGACCCGCTGGTCTCTTTCATCCCGATTCACAAAATTCTTGTATTTGGGGGCGAGATTTCCTCAGCAATAAAACGGAATCCATTCCCGGCCTTGACACCTTTCCAGCGGCGATGCTTTTAAACATCTCAACATAAGAACATAAGAGAAGCCAATGTTGAATCATCTAGTCCAACACTCTGTCACACAGCGGCCAAAATATACCAGGTGCCATCAGGAGGTCCAGCAGTGGGGCCAGGGCACCAGAAGCCCTCCCACTGCTGCCCCCTCCAGCACCAAGAATAGAGTGCATCACTTGCCCCAGACTGAGAGTTCCCATCTATACCCTGTGGCTAATAGCCACTGATGGACTTCTGCTCCATATGTTTATCTAATTCCCTCTTGAAACTGTCCATGCTTGCAGCTGCCACCACCTCCTGTGGCAGTGAATTCCATACGTTAATCACTCTTTGGGTGAAGAAGTATTTCCTTTTATCTGTTCTAACCCGACTGCTCAGCAATTTCATGGAGTGCCCACGAGTTCTTGTATTGTGAGAAAGGGAGAAAAGTACTTCTTTCTCAACCTGCTCAATCCCATTCATAATCTTATAAACCTCGATCATGTCACCTCTCAGCCGTCGTTTCTCCAAGCTAAAGAGCCCCAAGCGTTTTAACCTTTCTTCATAGGGAAGGTGAAATTCTCAATAAAGAATTCTTCTGGACACGAATCACAGGAAGTCTTTTTAAGATCTATACCAAGAAGCACGGAGAACAACTTCGCCGCTATGCCTGTACCAAACGGGCCAACGTTCGGGGGCTGGGAGAACCCAAACAGAACAGAGAGAGAAAAGAGGAACACACATTCTCGACTCAACCCCCAAACCTTAACGAAAACACCCAAAAGCCATGATTAATTGGGAACGCGGGCCTGTTTCCCCAAAAATGCGACTGAATTCCTACCAGGCCAAATCAAACCTGCCTTTAAATTGATGGACGGGGCTACCCGCTAAGTTTTCTGTTTTCTTAAAAAGATCCTTAGCGGTCAGTGTCTGCATACACAGGTTGCTTCATTTATGACACCTCCCCCAAATTTAAATAAACAAAATAATACGAGGAAAAAACTGTCAGGGCCCATGCAGAAGTTTCCTCGGTCTCCTCGGGCTGTTTGGCCCGGCTCCTTGGAGTCCAGGGGCAAACAACTCCCTCCGAAGAGGTATCTTTATCCTCCAAGGTCTAGAGAAGGCAAAGCCTTGTCCTTCCCTTCCTAAAAGGGCCCTTTTCGCTCTCTCCTCAAACCAGGGACTGTTGGCTCCATTGATAGCCTTCCCACCCTATTGGCCTTTCTGAACCAGGGCTATTTTGGGGCAGGAACGCACAGGAATGGCGTTCCGGCTGGCTTCTGAGTTGGCCACGCCTACAGCCCCCCCCCCCTTCAAGTTCTTCAGGCGGGGCCCGCAAGCCATGGGACACCTGGGGAAGCCGATTCTGGGAGGGAGCTGCGCTGTCAGGGGTGTGGCCCAATATGCTAATGAGTTTCTGCTGTTGGGCTTTTTCTACAAAAAAAATCCCTGTTCCGAACATAGCTCCCTTTTGCATTCTTCGTCTGGTATTTCCTAACGTCGTTCCTATTTTTTCCTATGTTGTTTCTCTGGCCGAGTTCAGACTGGCAGTTTGTCCCACTACAGCCGCGTGTGAGCAACGTTTCACAAGCGGATTAACGGGGCCGTTCGCACAGGCACATCTGTCTGGCGTTCCCCACCTGTAGTCAACCTGTCATGTACCGCTTCGCTCCCACGTTTAAAAGATACCTGGTGAAGGTGGTAGCAAATCCCACAGAGCACATTTATCCCGCTTCATTCCGCTTCCAAGAAGTGTGAACGCCAACCCGAAAAGCTGGGAACAACCCGAAAAGCTGGGAACAACCCGAAAAGCTGGGAACAACCCGCAGTACTAATGTCTGCCAGGTGTTTCCGCACATAAGGTGCACTTGATTGCCCTGGAGAGGCAGCAGCAATATGATTGGATGTGCTCTGCTCTACCGCCCAATGTGGTGCTGGCACAATGGGATCCTCCCCAAATCGCCCTGATGCACTTATGCACATGAGCGCATATGTGCATATGCGTACATAGCCGAATTACCAGGAAAAAGCCATTTATAGCCACACCTCCGGGCCAGCAGTCTGAACACTCCCTCGCACCTCCTCCCGGTATGCTCCCGCATCAGTCTGTGCAGTGTGACCGGGAAAACCCAAAACAGTTTGTTCCGGGACTTTTTTGCAACAATTCCCTCCCGCTTCAAACTGCCAGCCTGAACAGTCTTTTCAGGGTTCCTCTGTCCTACCCCCAAAGCATTCCCATTTTGAATTCAAAATCCCATCCCTAAAGGGAAACCACCCTTTCGTACTAGGGGCGGCGGCTGGAATGCCTGGTGGAGCCTCCCCAAAACGAATGAAAGGCTAGCAAATTGCTCCGAATGAGTAGAAACTCCTAAGGAACTGGTTACTGAGCTCAAGCATTCTTGCGTATGAATTAGTAGTGGTGGCACATCAGAAAAATGTATGCCAAATAGGAAGCTGTTTTTAAATATACAGTAGCAGTCAGAGTGTCCTAACAGACCAAGAGAGAGATCTGGGACTCGTAGTAGATAACTCACTGAAAATGTCGAGACAGTGTGCAACTGCAATAAAAAAGGCCAATGCTATGCTGGGGATTATTAGGGAGGGTATTGAAAACAGATCAGCCAATATCATAATGTCCCTATATAAATCAATGGTGCGACCTCATTTGGAGTACTGTGTACAATTCTGGTCACCACAACTCAAAAACAATATTATAGCTTTGGGAAAAGTGCAGAAAAGGGCAACTAGAATGATCAAGGGGTTGAAGAACTTTCCCTATGAGGAAAGGTTGAGGCGCCTGAAGCTCTTTAGCTCGCAGAAATGATGGCTGAGGGGTGACATGATCGAGGTTTATAAGATTATGCATGGGATAAAGCAGGTTGAGGAAGAGGTACTTTTCTCCCTTTCTCACAATACAAGAACTCATGGGCACTCAATGAAATTGCTGGGCAGTTGGATTAGAACAGATAAAAGGAAGTACTTCCTCACCCAAAGAGTGATTTAATACTTGGAATTCACTGCCACAGAAGGTGGTGGCAGCTACAAGCATGGACGGCTTCTAGAGAGAATTAGATAAACATCTGGAGCAGAGGTCCATCGATGGCTATTAGCCACAAGGTATAGATAGGGACTCTGGGGCAAGTGATGCTCTGTCTTCTTGGTGCTTGGGAGGGTCAACAGAATAGATCTGCTCCATCTTCGACATGACAGCCCTTCAGATAGTTGAAGACCACAGTCATGTCCCTCTAAGCCTTCTCTTTCCCCGGCTAAACATACCCAACTCTTTCCGCCTTTCCTTGTAAGACTTGGATTCCAAACCTCTCACCATCCTAGTCGCCCTCTTCTGGACATGCTCGAGCTTGTCAACATTCTTCCTAAAGTGTGGTACCCAAAACTGGACACAGAACTCCAGGTGAGGCCTGACCATAGCAGAATAGAGCGGAACGACCACTTCCCGTGATCTGGACACAGTGCTTCTGTGAATGCATCCTAAGATTGCATTCGCTTTCTTCGCAGCCACATCACACCGCAGGCTCCTGTTGAGCTTGTGATCAACAGGAACACCCAGATCCCTTTCACTTGTGCTGCTGTCATTACTAGACAGCCAGTTTGGTGTAGTGGTTAAGAGCAGTGGACTCTAATCTGGAGAACTGGGTTTGATTCCCCACTTCTCCTCCACATGCCGCCAGCTGGGTGACCTTGGACCAGTCACAGTTCTCCCTTTCAGAGCTCTCTCCGTCCCACCTACCTCACAGGGTGTCAGTGGTGGGGAGAGGAAGGAAAGGAGCTTGTAAGCCACTCTGAGACTCCGAGTAAAGGCTGAGGTATAACTTCAACTCTTCTTCTTCTACTACTACTACTACTACTACTATTAACCACCACCAGTACTCTGAGTGCTATAATCAGGTGGAAAGGTGGGATCAAAAAGGTTTAAATAAAATAAATAGACAAAAACAAACAAAACAAAGATCTTGTGTCTCATCCTGTCCATAAATTCTGAAGCCTCAGTTTGCCTCGGGCCATTCAGGGAAGGGAGAGAGGGTTTAACCCTTCGGCCTCCACTCAGACTTGCTGTTCTTAACTGGATCCCTTGCTGCACAATCATTTTAAAGGACATGTTTTCCTCCTTTGAAATGCTAAAAGGTGTTTAAGACAGCAAAGCTGAGTGGAAGTCGAAGGGCTCAGACTTCCTCGCACAGGCCTGAGGCAAATTGAGGCTCAATAAGCCTCCAATTTCCATTTGCGTGATTTTTGCCCTCATCTGACTGAATCCTCAGACAAGAGGATTTCCATTTCAGGAGTTTTTATGTCAAAGTTTCTGCGGGGGCCAGACAGTAGGCTTGGCGGGGAGCATGTGTTGTCCTTAGCTGAATCAGGGATAAATGTGTTTAAGATCAGGGTGGAAAAAATAAGACTGCACTGTGTGTCTTTGATGGCGGAGAATTCAGTCTACGTCTAAGGAAACTGGTTCTATCTTTCATTATTTACTAGTGTTCCTTGTTAGCATTGGTGATGAAGGAGGGCTCACCAAAGCCCCACCAAATAAAAGTGTTCCTATTTAAGCCGGGGGGGGGCATTCAGTTTCATTTGATCTGCGCTCATTTGCCCTGGATTTATTTTCGTTTTCCTCCTGACATTGCTTTTATGTGTTTTCCCTGTGGTTTTGACATTGCTAAGTTGGGTTTCCACTGAAAAAGAAAGGAGGAGGTGTTCCTTGAGAAAATAAAGTCAGGAATATTTACCTTTATTTTTTAAAAAAATGCAAACCTCCAGTTGCATTATTTTAGCACGCACGCTTGTTTATTTATAATAATAAACCATATTTTTTGTAATAATAAAATAATATTTTATAAAATAATATTTGTAATAAACGTAGTAAACAGCATTATTTATAAGATCAGGGCTATTTTGGGGCAGGAACGCACAGGAACGGTGTTCCGGCTGGCTCCCGAGTTGGCCACGCCCAGCAGGAACTCATTAGCATAACAGGCCACACCCAACAGCAAAAACTCATAAGGATTGGCTGCATTAGGGGTGTGTGGCCTAACATGCAAAGGAGTTCCTGCTACAAAAAAAGCCCTGGGTTTCGACAACAAACAAGGTAAACAGAATAAGAAGGAAAAGCTGGGTGTGGCTGGATGCCCACACTTCTGGTAACATGGGGGTGTGGCCTAATATGCCGATGAGCTGTGCTATAAGGGGTGTGGCCTAATACACTAATGAGTGTCTGCTGTTGGGTGTGGCCTATTATGCTAATGAGTTCCTGCTGGGCTTTTTCTACAAAAAAAGCCCTGTATAAGATAATATTTGTAACACAGAACTAGTATTATTGTTTATTATTATTGCTGTCAGTATTACTGCTGCTGGAAAGACAGCACAGCAGGATTGGCACAGTGACCAGGAAACTCTGGGAGAGTCGATCGGGGGTTTTGGAGCGAGGTGTCACAAACATGTGAGATCTGGACGCAGTCACCCATGCTCTGATTACAACCAGGTTAGAATCATAAAATCATAGAGTTGGAAGGGGCCACACAGACCATCTAGTCCAACCCCCTGCCCGATGCAGGACCAGCCTAAAGATGAGAAGAAGAGATTGGATTTATACCCCGCCCTTCACTACACAAAGGAGTCTCAGAGCGGCTTACAAACTCCTTTCCCTTCCCCGCCCCACAACAGACACCCTGTGAGGTAGGTGGAGCTGAGAGAGCTCTGATAGAAGCTGTTCTTTTCCAAGAACAGCTCTTGTCAGAACTATGGCTTGCCCAAGGTCATCCAGCAGCTGCAAGTGGAGGAGTGGGGAATCAAACCCGGTTCTCCCAGATTAGAGTCCGAACACTTAACCGCTAACATCAAACTGGCTCTCAATAAATTTTTGTATTGCTGCAACCTGCATTGTATATCTGGTCGGACAGGTCAACAACTCAAATGGACTGGGTTCAGTGTGGAAAGGAGGGGGGCACCAAGATGGGTCAGTGCTGAGGGCATCAGTGAGCCTTCATCCGCCCCTGCAGAGGAGGACTGAATATGGGCCAATTGGTGACCCATCCCTAGTCTTCCTTCACACGCGTCCTCGCAGTGGCTGCCTAGGCATTGTCGCTCGCCAGTCTGGGCCTTCTCCAGCACACAACTCCCATTCATCATGAGTCTCAGTAATGCCATGTATTCTGTTTATTATTTGCTCTTCCGCCGTGTCTCCGGCCCCCTTCGAAACTCCTCCAGAGCGCTCACGACAGACGTTCCATGAGACCCGGCCGATAAATCACCCTGCAGAGAACGGCTTCCTTATTCAGGATGGAAAGAGAAACGAATTAGCCATATTTGTCCGTCAGCGACAAGGCCTGGGTGGATGTGAAGAAGCGAGGAAAAATAATACCGGGGACAGCCAAGGACACAAACCACATCCTCCTGGGCAAACTCTGGGGGCTCCTGTCTCTCCTCTCCGCCCATCTTTCATTTCAGTCCATTACTGGGTCATTTCTAATGCCGGGTTGGTACACACGTCCAGCAGGTCGTCATGTGTGGATGAGCAAATTGCAGGTGGGGAAAAGGCTTGGGATGGGAGCGAGGCAGGGGGAGCCCAACAAAATACGTGCATGCATTAAAACATCTCCTTCATGTTCCAGGCAGACAGAGGTCCACCCAGTCTTGTTTTGAGCAGCACGTGGTTCCTGGGGGCTGAAGGGGTGAACATGCCCGGCTCATTAGAACATAACATAAGAATTACAGCTGACCCCAAAACTACAGAGATCAGACCCTATGGAGAAAATGGCCGCTTTGGAGGGAGAACTTTATGGCACTGTAACCAGGAGGACGGCTGCCCAGCACCTGCCGGGGGCAGGGGAACACCCGTACCCACGTCTGTGGGAGAAGATGGGGAGACATTGCCAGTGATATTTTGACCTCACCACTGGTCCATCCAGTCCAGCATCCTGTCTTCACACAGTGGCCAGTGAGTTCTTCTGGAGGGCCAACAACAGGGCAGAGAGGCCGAGGCCTTCCCATCAGAAGAACCTCAGAAGAGCCCTGCTGGGTCAGACCAGGGAGGGTCCATCCAGTCCAGCCTCCCATCTCACACAGGGTCCAGCCAGTTCCTCTGGAGGGCCAGGAACAGGGCAGGGAGGCCGAGGCCTTCCCCTGAGAAGAACCTCAGAAGAGCCCTGCTGGGTCAGACCAGGGAGGGTCCATCCAGTCCAGCGTCCCACCTCACACAGTGGTCAGCCAGTTCCTCTGGAGGGCCAACAACAGGGCAGAGACGCCGAGGCCTTCCCCTGAGAAGAACATCAGAAGAGCCCTGCTGGATCAGACTAGGGAGGGTATATCTAGTCCAGCCTCATGTCTCACACAGGGGTCAACCAGTTCCTTTGGAGGGCCAACAACAGGGCATGGAGGCCAAGGCCTTCCCATGATAAGAGCATCAGAAGAGCCCTGCTGGGTCAGACCAGTGGTCCACCTAGTCTGGCATCCTGTCTCACACAGGGGCCAGCCGGTTCCTCTGGAGGGCCAACAACAGGGCAGAGAGACCGAGGCCTTCCCCTGATAAGAACGTCAGAAGAGCCCTGCTGGATCAGACCAATAATCCATCTACTAGTCCAGCTTCCTGTCTCACACAGCGGCCAACCATTTCCTCTGGAGGGCCAACAACAGGGCAGAGAGGCCGATGCCTTCCCCGACGTTGCCTCCTGGCTCTGGCATTCAGAGGTTTAGTGCCTCTGAACGTGGAGGTTCTCCTCAGTCACCATGGCGAGTAGCCACTGATAGACTTATCCTCCATGAATCTTTCTAATCCCCCTTTAAAGCTGCTTATTCCTGTGGCCATCACTCCAGCCTCTGGCAGGGAATTCCACATTTGAATCCCTCTCTGTATGAAGCAGCATTTCCTTTCGCCCGTCCTCGTTTTCCCTTGCGTTACATTTTGAGAATTCATTCAAGACCAAGGAGAACGTGGCGCTCGTTCGCTTTGAGACACCCCGGAGGAAATCTCTGGATCTGCCCAGGGAAGCGTTCGGTTCCCCTCCCGGCCAGCTGTCCCTCCGGCCGGCGGCCAAGCCAGTGGCCGGTGGCTGGACGCTCAGAGTGACATCCAAGCTTGCGTCAACAGCACCTTCACAATGAAGTCGACAGAGATGAGGGAGGCCGTCCAAGCCGGGGCAGGGGGCGGGGGAAGAAGGGGCAAAGCAAAACAAAAATAAATAGATTTTGGCTCTAATGAATAAAAGCCTGTTGCAATCCAAACAACCCGCCGTCCGAGCGAATGCCTGCGGGCCTCATCCGTCAAAAATTATACACCCCGGGCAAAGCCACAAACGTCGCATAATTGCTCGGTCGCCACAAGGAAAGTCTTCCACCCCCCCAAGCAATAAAGATGTTTCCAGCAGCGTAGGGAAAGCCGCCTGTGATCGGCGAACGCCTCCCCTAGGCCCCTGGCCCATTAATAATAATTAATAGAATAATTATTTACAAGTAGAGAGCTGAGAGACGGTGGAGCGGGGGAGTGGAGTGGGGGGGGAGAGCTCCCTCCCCTTGTTTGTAACATCTCCTGGGATGGGGGGCTTGGCCGTTGCTTGCCTTCTGTTTATTCATCAGTTCGGTGCAGTGGTTAAGTGCGCAGACTCTAATCTGGGAGAACCGGGTTTGATTCCCCGCTCCCCCTCCACTTGCAGCTGCTGAGGTGACCTTGGGCAAGCCATAGTTCTGGCACAGCAGTTTCTGTCAGAGCTCTCTCAGCCCCGCCTACCTCACATGGTGTCTGTTGTGGGGAGGGGAAGGGAAAGGAGTTTGTAAGCCGACTCCCTTGGGTAGTGAAGGGCGGGGTATAAATCTAATCTCCTCCTCCTCCTCCTCCTCCTCTTCTTCTTCTTCTTCTTCTTCAGTTTGGTGTAGTGAGAGCCAGTTTGGTGTAGTGGTTAAGTGCACGGACTCTAATCTGAGAGAACCAGGTTTGATTCCCCACTCCTCCACTCGCAGCTGCTGACGTGACCTTGGGCAAGCCATAGTTCTGACAAGAACTGTCCTTGAAAAAGGGCAGTTTCTGTCAGAGCTCTCTCAGCCCCACCTACCTCACAGGGTGTCTGTTGTGGGGAAGGGAAGGGAAAGGAGTTTGTAAGCCGCTCTGAGACTCCTTCGTGTAGTGAAGGGCGGGGTATAAATCCAGTCTCTTCTTCTTCTTCTTCTTCTTCTTCTTCTTCTTCTTCTCTTCTCCTTCTCCTCCTTCTTCTTCTTCTCCTCATATAGGACCTCTCTTCTTCTCTTTCTTTCTCGGGCTTGGAGCTGTAGCATGTTAACCTTTCTGAAGTCAACCTGTTCACAATAATTTAAATGTGCCTCCCTGGATATGTGATGTAAAATGTTCGTCTATTTTTGTAAGTAAAATTTCTTTCTCTTGTTACTGTCGGAATCAGGTCATCTTTGTAATTAGTTTTGAACAGCATCTTCCCCTTAACCAAAAAATGTGGAGAATCGGTGATACTGCAAAAAAAAAGAAAGCTCAGTGTAGTGGTTAACGGCACGGACTCTAATCTGGGAGCAGTGGGTTTGATTCCCCACTCCTCCACATGCAGCTGCTGGTGTGACCTTGGGTCAGTCACAAGTTGTTTCAGAGCTGTTCTCTCAAGGGCAGTTCTCTCAGATCTCTCTCAACCCCACCTACCTCACAGGGAGTTTGTTGTGGGGAGGGGAAGGGAAAGGGATTGTAAACTGCTCTGAGACTCCTTTGGGTAATGAAGGGGGGAGTATAAATCCAATCTCCTTCTCCTCTTCGTCGTCTTCTTTTTCTTCTGCTGTTCTTCCAAGACAAATGATATTTTTTACATTTAACCCAATAGCTGGTACATCCACCCCATTCCCCGCTGGTTGCCAAGGGGTGGTACCTGGGAATCCTACACTCTTCTCTGTAGCTCGATTCCAGAACCGAATGCGATCTGGCGTCTTTGAGACAGGCTAATACAACAATTTGGGGAAAACAAAAATATGTAAAGTGTCATATTCTTGACAGGATGTGAACGAGTCTCTCCCGCTTTTTCTCTCCGTCTTGGGACGGCCCCCACCACACGACAGAAGCCAACTCCGAGGGAGTTAAACCTCCACCCGTTCTCATTTGCAAAATTATGTATGTATTCACAGAGGACGATGCCACCGAAATTGCATCTTGAAGAGATTTTCTGCTAAATGGCAGCATAATCAAGGTTTTTTGAAGTGTTGTTCCATAACCCTTGCCAATCCTCGCCTGGTATCCCGCAGGCCAGATTCTCTCTTTTCGATTCCCACACACCCCTCCCTCCCCCCAAAAACACTCTACTCATGCCTGCTAACAATTAATACATCTCGTCCCCCGATTCACGCCTTTAATGTGCATGCGGTTATTAATAATTCAAATGCGGGTTTTCTTTTTTCCTTCGCTCTGGAGGGGCCGAGAAGGAAGAGTGCTAACCGCAAGAAGAAACAGCCTTTCTTCTCAGAGCATAGTCTTTATAAAGATGACACGTTGTTAAAAATCTGATCTAATTTGCAGTCCTATTGAAGGGAAAAGAAGAAGGGGCCGGCAAAGGATGAGATGGTTAGGCAGCGTTATCGATGCAACGGACATGAAATTGAGCAAACTCCGGAGCATGACGGCAGGAGGGCCTGGCATGATGTGGTCCATGAGGATATTATAGCACTGGAAAAAGTGCAGAGAAGGGCAACTAGAATGATAAAAGGGTTGGAACACCTTCCCTATGAAGAAAGGTTAAAACGCTTGGGGCTCTTCAGCTTGGAGAAACGACGGCTGAGGGGTGACATGATCGAGGTTTATAAGATTATGACTGGGATTGGGCAGGTTGAGAAAGAAGTACTTTTCTCCCTTTCTCACAATACAAGAACTCGTGGGCACTCCATGAAATTGCTGAGCAGTCGGGTTAGAACAGATAAAAGGAAATACTTCTTCACCCAAAGAGTGATTAACACTTGGAATTCACGGCCACAGGAGGTGGTGGCAGCTACAAGCATGGACAGTTTCAAGAGGGAATTAGGTAAACATCTGGAGCAGAAATCCATCAGTGGCTATTAGCCACAGGGTATAGATGGGAACTCTAAGTCTGGGGCAGGTGATGCACTCTATCCTTGGTGCTGGAGGGGGCAGCAGTGGGAGGGCTTCTGGTGTCCTGGCCCCACTGCTGGACCTCCTGATGGCACCTGGTATATTTTGGCCGCTGTGTGACAGAATGTTGGACTAGATGGGCCATTGGCCTGATTCAACATTGGCTTCTCCTATGTTCTTATGTTCTTAGATTGCGAAGAGTCAGACCCGACTGTGCGACTGAACAGCAACAAGTGAAGGTACAGACAGGGGGTGAGTCCAAAGGATAACAAATCCCTTCCCCCCGAGAGATGTCACTCTGTCCCTGCCGGCTTCCAGTCTTTAAGGTCCTGTAAGTGGTTAAGACGCTGAACTGCAGACCGGAAGGCCGGTAGTTCAGCAGTTTGAGACCCCTACCATCCACTCCAGCATCCTGTTTGCAACAGCGATCACTCAAAAGCCTTTAGGAACTTCTGTTTAGCAATCGGGATAGATGCGCCCACCAGGAAATTTGCCCCCCTTCTCTTCAAATGCCACCCCAAACACCTCTTATGCCTTCGAATTCCTTGCTGCATTCTGCATTCTACAAAGGGACTTCTTCTGGCAGTCCTGATTGGTGGATAATTGGGCGAGCCTGAATTCTGGTCTTCCGAGAGGAAGAGAGAAAATAGATCATTCCGTATGCAAAGCCAGCCTCCAGGTTAACGGGCCCGCAGTGGTCCTGGGTGTCATAATTCTTCATTTGAAAACACATTCCTTTTATTGCATAATCCAGGCGGGCTAAGTAAATGGTGGATTTTTATATCCGAGCCCCTCGTTGAACGTTTGGCCCTCGTTGTTTGCCCGGCAAATTAGTGGCTTCGAGTTCATTATATGAGAGCCGTAAAAGCTTCAGCTGTCGATCAACCGTGCCAGGCCTTATTGACTTTCCCTCGCTGGATTCCTGGGACATGGCCCAGGAGGGGCTGCTTCGAATGCAGCCGGTTGCAAAGGCAAACTTCCCACCTTCACAGGAGGCGGCCGGAGGGAGAGGGGGACACATCTATCGGCAGCGACAAAGTGCACTTTCATCAATCATTGACAAAACAGGAAGGAGGAGGAGGAGGAGAGGTGGAGAAGGTGGAGAAGGAGAAGGAGAAGGAGAAGGAGAAGGAGAAGGAGAAGGAGGAGGAGAAGGAGGAGGAGGAGGAGGAGGAGGAGGAGGAGGAGGAGGAGGAGAAGGAGAAGGAGAAGAGAAGAAGAAGAAGAAGAAGAAGAAGAAGAAGAAGAAGAAGAAGAAGAAGAAGAAGAAGAAGAAGAAGAAGAAGAAGAAGAAGAAGAAGAAGAAGAAGATCATACAAGAAACAGCATTAAAGGTTGTATATCACTGGTACTTAACACCAGCTAAATTATCACCTTCATTATGTTGGAAACGCTGTGGAATAAAAGCCAGATGCTATCATAACTGGTGGGAATATCCACATATATCCCAATTTTGGAAGCAGACAGGGCCGGCCCGTCATAGAGAATTTTTAGGCAGCGGCCTAGAGCAGCCCCTTAAGAGGAGGCGCCCCGTAGCCACTAGCCTGCCTCCCCTCCCCTCCCTTGCCTAAACAGGGTAGGATGAGGCAACTCTGCTGCGACCCCCACATGGCAGCGACGGCGGAGGAGACTGGCTTCCAGGTGCACTCCTCCGGGGACTCCACAGTGCTCCGGCCTTCAGCAGGTCCCCTGCCAGGCTCCACCCTCCTTCCCACATGGCTCCACCCTGCCTCACACTCTGGCGCCGGCCTCGGGCAGCACAGCCTCCCTACTGTGGCCCTCACTCGCTCGCTTGCTGGCTGCTGCGCACCCGCCCGCCAAGGCCATGCTGAGCAAGGACTACCTGCTGGCCATCATCCTGGTCAACTGTGACGGCCGCCCCTGGCATGGGAAGCCGGAGTTGGGGGGCACCCTTCCCGAGAGGAAAGCAAGCAAGCAGCTGGGCTGAGGCCACTCTCAGCGGTGCCCGTTCCCTTCTTCCCTCTTCTTCTTCTTCCTTGGGGCTGTCGTGCTGGGATGGGAGGTGAACTGAGGGGCACCAGAAAATTGGTGGGCGCACCGGGGGGGCACCAGAAGGTAGCCTCACCTAGTGTACAAAAAACCCTGGAGCCGGCCCATTATACAACAAATCAAGATTTTAACAGGATATACTATACCTTTAGATCCAACATTGCTCCTCTTGAATCTATGGCCACCGGAAGGTCCACCTGAAAAGAGAAAAGAATTAATAAATGTTTTAATAGTAGCAGCCAAAGTAGTAATACCACAAAAATGGAAAGCTAGTGCTCCCCCTCCAATAAGCCAGTGGATTCCTGAAGTTGGGGATTTTTTTTATGTTAGGAAAATTTTCTATGTGTACGAACAGAGATTATCGTGAAAGTGGGGTTCTGAATTCTTCAGACAAATGGCATTCGATAAAATGGATATTGACAAATTTGACGGGGGAAAATGTAAAGGAAGCCAAATTCAAGTTTTTGCTATATGAATATGAGCAGTTAATGTGAATATGTTGCTAGTTGTTAAGACAGTAAACACTCTGCTTTAGAGACAGGGTAATGTCTTGCAACCCTTTAGAAACTGCAAGGTCCTAATGTAATATAAGATTTTATACTATCTAGGCCAACCTGAGACACCATAAGTGAGTGCATGGGTTGCGGTTTATGTAACTCTATATTTGCATATAGGTTCATAACCTACTGTACTGCATTATTGTTAAAAAAAATTAAAAATCAATAAAATATAGGAAGAAGAAGAAGAAGAAGAAGAAGAAGAAGAAGAAGAAGAAGAAGAAGAAGAAGAAGAAGAAGAAGAAGAAGAAGAAGAAGAAGAAGAAGAGGAGGAGGAGGAGGAGGAGGAGGAGGAGGAGGAGGAGGAGGAGGAGGAGGAGGAGGAGGAGGAGGAGGAGGAGGAGGAGGAGGAGGAGGAGGGGGGGAGGAGGAGGAGGAAGAGGAGGAGGAAATTGGATTTATACCCGGCCCTTCACTCAGAGTCTCAGAGTGGCTTACAATCTCCTTTCCATTCCCCTCCCCACAACAGACACCCCGTGAGCAGTGTTCCCTCTAAGCTGAGTTACTGTGAGCTAGCTCACAGTTTTGTAGCCTCCAGCTCAAACATTTTTGTCTTGGCTCAGGAAGGATGGCTCCAGGGCAAACTACTGTATGCAGTAGCCAGAATGATTGCTCACACCTTTAATGGCAGTAGCTCACAAGACGCCACAGCTTAGAGGGAACATTGCCCATGAGGTAGGTAGGGCTGAGAGAGAACAAATTTAGAATCCAGTGGCATCTTTAAGACCAGCAAAGGTTTATTCAAGGTATGAGCTTTCGTGTGCACGCCACCCTTTATGAAATACACTAGAATGGCAGGGAAGGTTCAAACTTATAGCCAGAGAATGAAGAAGAGAAGAAGAAGATAAGAGAGTGGATTTATACCCCACCCTTCACTCCCCAAAGGAGTCTCAGAGCAGCTCACAAACTCCTTTCCCTTCCCCTCCCCACAACAGACACCCTGTGAGGCAAGTGGGGCCGAGAGAGCTCTGAGAGAAACTGCTTTTTCAAAAACAGCTCTGGCAGAACTACGGCTTGCCCAAGGTCATCCAGCAGGTGCAAGTGGAGGAGTGGGGAATCAAACCCGGTTCTCCCAGATTAGAGTCCGCGCACTTAACCACTACACCAAACTGGCGAATTAACATGTAACACAATGATGTTCAAGAGATGCCAAGTGACCCTAAATAGCAAGTTAAGGTTATAAGGTCAACAGTTGTAAAGCAATAAGCAGATAAATGTCTAAAGGTGTATTTTCTAATTGTGGGAAGTAACGGGGAATCTTCATTCTCTCCACTCAGGCCCGTCGGGACCCTACATCCCCGTCAAACAACCCAATATTCCTTTAGATGCCACTGGATTCTAAATTTGTTCTATGGCTTCCGACCAACACGACTGACCATCTGGATACATAAACGTAACATCCAAATGCCGGTGGTAACAGCTCAGACACACAAAACCGTGCACGTAGGCATTCAACAAAATTTAAAGCAACAAGGTGTTGTTTTTTTCCTGCGCTCTCAGGCACACAATAATTTATACAGGTGCTATTTTTCTTCTGAACGGGGGCACTAACTAATTAGTAAGGTAAAGGCAAAGGCTTCCCTTGCTCAAAAGCCAGTCGAATCCGACTCTAGGGTTGCGGTGCTCATCTCCGTTTCCAAGCCAAAGAGCCAGCACTGTCCAAAGACGTTCCCCATGATCACGTGGCCAACATGACTAAATGCTGAGGCGCACGGAACGCTGTTACCTTCCCACTGAAGCGGTACCTATTTATCTACTTGCAATTTCTTGCTTTTGAACTGCTAGGTTGGCAGGAGCTGGGGCCGGAGACGGGAGCTCACTCCATCACGCGGCGCACTCGGGTCTCAAACTGCTGAACTACCGACCTTCCGGTCTGCAGTTCAGCATCTCGACCACTTGAGCCACCGCAGCCCTCAACTGATTAGCACAATGAGCAGAAACCATAAGTTCCAAAAGCAATTGATTACAGACTGAGCGTGTCCACTGTGATATAATGCTAAAACAGGCTTCCAAAAAATATATAACTTGATAAGGAGCCATTGCACATAGATAATATGCAAGCTGATGGACCTCAGTACAAATGTCACCAACGAGACAGGTGAGTGACCCAGGTATGCCTCGCTTTTTGAAAACACATCTGGTTTACTGTTAGAATTGCAACATCCTGTCTAACCAATTTGGTGTAGTGGTTAAGTGCGCGGACTCTAATCTGGGAGGACTGGGTTTGATTCCCCACTCCTCCACTTGCACCTGGCTGGATGACCTTGGGCAAGCCGTAGTTCTGATAAGAGCTGTCCTTGAAAAAAGAGCAGTTTCTGTCAGAGCTCTCTCAGCCCCACTTACCTCCCAGGCAATGTTCCCTCTAAGCCGTGGGGTCTTGTGAGCAAAAATTGTACTTTGTAAGCCACTAGCATTAAAGTTGTGAGCGAGCAATTTGGCTACTGCGTAAACTGGTTTGCTCTGGAGTCATCCTTCCTGAGCGAAGACAAAAATATGTGAGCCGGAAGCTAAAAAACTGTGAGCTAGCTCACACTAACTCAGCTTAGAGGGAACATTGCTCCCAGGGTGTCTGTTGTGGGGAGGGGAAGGGAAAGGAGTTTGTAAGCTGCTCTGAGACACCTTTGGGCAGTGAAGGGCAGGGTATAAATCCAATCTCTTCTTCTTCTACCTCACAGGGTGTCTGTTGTGGGGAGGGGAAGGGAAAGGAGTTTGTAAGCCGCTCTGAGACACTTTTGGGTAGTGAAGGGCAGGGTATAAATCCAATCACCTCTTCTTCTAATGCACGGGGCCAAAGCTGCATATTCCCTCTCCTCCTGCTATTACAACTCATTTCCACAACAAAGTTTAAGTCCGGTGGCAAGGTTTAATTCTGGCTTTTGCGTTGTGCACTCTTCTTCAGATACATGCTCATTTCCAGGCGACAGAGATCTGATCACTCAGAGTAAATGGCCCCTTCGGAAGGTGGACTCCGTGGTGTGATGCCCCATTGAAGCCCCTCCCCTCCCCAAACCCTGCCCTCCACAGGCTCCGCCCCCAAAATCTCCAGGTATTTCCCAACCCAGAGTGGGCAACTCTACCAAGAACCTAGTCCTCTGACCCAGTTCTTGTTGGCCTCCCACTCTTCATGAGCCACAACGTTTTCCTCCCAACCTTGATACTTCTCCTCCTGTGGGAGACACGCCAAACCTAATATTTATTTTATTTATTTATTACTTGGATTCCTACCCTGCCCTCCCTGCCAAAGGCAGGCTCAGGGCCAGGGGTCATTTGGAGCAGGAGCGCGTAGGAGCGGCGCTCC